>CM069442.1:8092386-8127362 GCA_035610835.1 Ophiura sarsii | reverse complement strand
ACTTGTTTAGGGTTTTTGAAATACTGATACTACTTGCTTAGGGTATGTAAAATACTGTGCCATACTTGTTTAGGGGGTGCTTTTTCACATTAACATGATTACGTATTTAGGGTACTTTTTGAAAGTCCTTGGACGCGCATGATACCGGGCTGGGACTTCAGATTTCAACTGAAATCCCTCCAGGAAGCGTAACAAACTTATACTGTGAGTTTGAACAATTTTACCTGCCAGTCGATCAGGTATTTTTACATCTTTACCTGCCCGACGCAAATGTTACCAGCTATGGGCAGGCGGGCGGGTGCTATTTCCAGGCCTGTCAATCTATATCTGACAACTGCACATCAAGCTGTTTTGGCTGATATTTGGTTGAACACCTACTTTACATATACTTTACTTTACCTACATACATTGCCATAGGATCTCATTGTGATGGGTCGGTCTGTAGCATACATTTGCTGGTGAATCTGACTACAATGTTAAAAAATATTGGTGCCATTTTCCTCACGCTCTGCGTTTGAGATGGCATCCACATCTCTGGTAGTACTTGTGTGTCATATCATTGTTATTGAGTTTGTATGTGGAGATGGAAAAAAATAAAATTGAAACTGAAAACTGAAACTGAAATATTGTTTGGTTGAACCACTCTGTAGGTTTAATGTCAAGTGATCCCGGGCCCTTCTCCCTCTGATCAATGTTGAATCACACAATTAGTCCAACGTCAGTACATGACTTTGCCACATTGATAGGTAGAGAAAGGAAAGGGGTTTGGGAATCCTCTGTCAACCACAAACAAGTTTCCATTTTGATGTAACCCAAATAGTGACTGATGTGTTTTCATAATAACACCATGGCAATCAAATATCTTGAAATATACTACATGAAGCATACAAATAATACAAAACAAATAATCATCTGTGATAAATGTACATCATAAATGTTGTACAAGTTGATTTCACACTAGGCGCTTTCAATATAACCTGTACTGACATCTTTAAAATTCTCAGATTTGTGGAATTACTGAACCAATACTAAGCATGTGTGTACTTTTTGTAATGCATTTCTCATGTTGATTCCGAATACGGTAATGAAATTCAATAATGTTGAAATTTTTGAAACATTTTATGTAATGTTAGAATGTCGTCTGCAGACGCCTGCCGCGTGAAAAGCGTTAAAAAGAACGGACATTCAAAAGGTAAGCAAGCGCTTATCTTTACACGTCACTCTTCTCAAAACCATGAACCAATTTGAACCTTTTCCTCAGGTTTGCCGATAAATTTTATCCCATCCTTGCCAATGTTCCTATGCTAGATGACACCTGTCAAGCTAGTAATAGTCCCCTTCCAAACCTGGCAATGTCTCAACTTTATGATTCCTGAGTATATGAAACCCCTAATTAGACTGTTAATGGTCTTGATTAGCTGAGAAGACAGTTAAAGTAAAAATCTGTCGTTTTAGGAGGTCATAAACACATCAAAATGTTTAGCTTCGAGTGTCTGTGGTACCCCGTGTGGTACATCAACATCAAAATATAACTTGAATCAGAGACCTTCGTTGCTTGAATAATTCCTACCAGATTCTAGATCAAAGCTAGATGGTCTTTACATACATACACAGGCAGACTATTTTACACATGGAGGTGCACTTATGAAGGGTCTATCTTTAACTGCTCCAAACATGTCATAGTCATTATAACAGCAGGACTTGTAACTCGCCCAATTTCATGGGGTGTCAGGTGCGAAGAAAGACTAAAATAGAGGGGGGGGGGGGCGAGAAACGGAAGCAGGTGGGTCTTGAGCAACTTTTTGACAGACTCAACACTACTGAAAACTATCCTTATGGAAGGCTGTTCCACAGATGAAGGGCAACAACAGAGAAGGCTCACTTGCTTGTTAATCCTACCATAGGATTATACCCTATAAGCCCAAGAAATGCTCCCAATTGGAGAAGCGCTATCAACCCGAGAACCACCCGTGGGGTATTTAACAAATACAACATGATTTGAGGGAAAGTAGTGCAAACTACTGGTCCCGCGGTGTTGGATGACTGGCGACTACCTCTCGACGTGGAGCGGAGTGAGGTAGTCACCAGTCATCCAACATCAAGGGCCAGTAGTTTGCACTTACTTACTACTTACTTACTTATGTCGTTCTCGAACGGTCCTCGTGATGGCTCGCCAAACTACTCTGTCCCTCATGCATGCTTTCATCTCCTCAACCTTCAGTCCTGTGTCTTTCGCCAAGACGTCCAAGTATGTTAAGGCTGGGCGTCCGACAGATATATGTCCGTGCTTGGGCCTCCAAAGCAGAAGGTCAGACACTATTTCATTTTCTCTTCTCATGCAATGCCCGGCAAATTTCATCCTTCGGTCTGTGATGTTTTCTGATACCTTTTGTAATTTTCCATACAGGTCTTTGTTCGGCACCTTGTCTTTCCAGCTAATGTTGAGTGCAGTTCTCAGCATTTTAGTGTAGCACCCATCTAGAGATTTCTTAAGTCTGTTGGTGATGGTCCATGTTTCAGCTCCATACAGTAGAACACTTTGAACAGTAGCTTGGAAAAGTCTGATTTTTATTTTTCGACAGAGGCTGGATTTCCACACTTTGTTCAGAGCATTGCAGGCCTTCCAAGCAAGTGCTTTGCGTATTTTTATGTCATGCTGGCTACTACCAACCCAAGCTCCCAGGTATTTGAAGTCCTCTACGTTGTCTAGGTTACATCCGTCAGAGGTTTTTAGCTGTACTGCTTGTGTTTGGTGAAATACCATACATTTGGTTTTCTTGGCATTCATGTGGAGCCCAGTTTTGAGTGCTGCTTCCTCAACATATTTCAGCAGCTTCTGTGCCTGCTCCTTAGTGTCAGATAGTAACGCTATGTCATCTGCAAAGTCAAGATCCGTGACTTTCTTTGGCCCTATTCTTCGACTTTGTCTAGGCTTGATGGTGAATCCTAGTTCCTCTTCTCTCCCACTGATAGCTATTCTTAAGCAATAATCAAGGATGATTATGAATAGGTAGGGGGCAAGGGTATCTCCTTGGAGTACTCCTGCTAGGATGTCGAACAGTTCCGTGTCGCCATCAGGTGATATCACTTTGGCTCTTGTGTTTTTGTAGGTTTCATCAATTGCATCTGTTATGACTTGTGGGATACCGTATGCTTTGAGTATCTTGATCATTTTCCCACGATGTATGGTGTCGAATGCCTTTTTGAAGTCAATGAATGTAATGACTGCAGAGAGATTATTAGAATGTATACCTTCGATGATTCTCCTGAGCCCAAGAATGTGTGAGGTAGTGCCTCTTCCCTCGCGGAAGCCATTCTGGTTAGTTCGAAGTAATTCATCTAGGTGAGGTCTTATTCTGTTGAGAATCATTCTGTTGTATGTCTTGGCCACAATGGAGTTCAGACATATGCCTCTGTAGTTTCCTGCTTGACTTAGGTCACCAGATTTTGGGACTGGAATCAGGTTCAATATTGCCCACTGGTCAGGTTTTTGCTTTTCTAGGAGGGCCTTATTACAGATGTCCAGTATTATATATATCATCAAGATTGCATCTTGTCAGGAGTTCAGGTGGAATGTTGTCCTCTCCAAAACTTTTCCCCTCCTTGATAGATTTCTTGGCTTTCTGGTACTCGGTGTTATTGAAGGCAGTACACTTAATTGGTAGTTCTTCGAAAATCTTTGGGATGCCTTCATCTTTGTCAGTCACTACCGGTGGATTTCCTAGGAGTTTGCACTACTTTCCCGAAAGAAACCATGTTGTAGTTGTTTTATTACACCTCATACATATTTCATTGTCTAAACTAAATTAAAAAATGAAACAAAGCTTACATTGCTCCCGCGTAGGCTCATAGTCGCAGATGACGCCATGTTTGTTGTTGTCAAGCAACCTCGTACTTGACGTCACTGTTTAACATGTACGTAATATTCATAGGCTCTAGAATTGATTCGGTTGACGGTGTTGATCAGCGGGAAGTAGTTCAAACTATCGCATGTTTGTAGTACAATAAACCTAAACAAACATTCGGTAGGTATTTTTATTTATCCGACTTGGTTAAAAATGAACCACTTAAAAAAGAGTATACCCTTATAAATATGTATGAGGTGTAATAAACAGTATTCTCAATTTTTTTCACAGCTAGTATGGCTGACTCAGTGTTTCTATATTCAATCTGAGTGATTCCCTGGATAGGCTGTGTTTTATATAGCAGCCCTACAAGGATGACTACTTGCTAGTAGGATCTATAAACACTGAGATTATAAGTGAAAAAGTACAAGTACTGTGTGTACATCCAGCAATAGAAATACCCACAGGACACTGTCTGCCTACCCGGGGTTGTCTAGGTATGGAACGACACACTTTGTGGACTTGAAATATATTTCTAACGCTAAACCTTTACAAAAGGAAATAAATCAGTTGAAAAAGTGGTCCTAGTGGGAATTGAATTACGGACCTCTGCATTTCAAGGCATGTCTCTCAACCACTAGACTAGCAAGGGGTGAACTCCCGGGTGAACTGACCAGGAAATGATTTTAATCCCTCTTAAACATTACGGAATAAAGCAATACTAACTATTTTGTTCAGTACACACAATATTGTGAATAGAGCTGCCACACACATGATAGTCTATTCTGAGTAGACAGTCATGTGGGTATTTCCATTACTGCGTACATCAACTGTGTACATATCAGCTGTTTTCATGGATTTGTTTTCAAGGCAGTTGATATGGTCTATGGAATTCTGAAGGACCAAAAGGACAACTGAGGATTCTAAAAAAAATCCATACAAACAGCTGTTACAAGGTCATTTGTACTTACTTGTCAGTCATCATGAAAACAAAGGTTTATCAAAATCTTTGCTATACAGGGTGAATAAAACAAAATGGGCATTAGTTGTAACAGTGTTTGACCATGATGTGTGCATTGAACCATGACAATTTGTATTTTTAAAAAGCATATCGAACTTACACGATCTTCTGGAAAAAATGAATGGAACTGACTGAACAATACGTAAAATGTTACAAAAAGCTGACCCCTTTTATAAATAGAATGGTGAAAAATGGTGTCACCTGATAACGCTTGTTACATTTTGCTTATTTTTTCAGTCAAGTTTTATGGTTCAATTCAAGGTAAAGATCGAGTCATTACAATTCATGTCCATATTTTTATTTACCCTGTATGTGGATAGATTCAGAATCCCTTGGACAAAACATGTCGTATGCGTGATAACGCATATTACAGCATTTTGAAATGTCCAAGGCATTCCGATTCAAACTTGATCAAATTCATTCACTAGACTGCCATGTATTTTGACCTACTGATGACTCGCTGAATTTGGCCGCATCAGTGTAAAATCTGCATAAGGTTGACATTCCTCTTTGATCGTGCGGGTGCAAATTGCATTGTATGGGTGTTACCATGCAACAACCGTATGCAATTACAATGTACTAGAATATGCACTGGCATTACCTCTTGAGTTGACATATGTGACGCGATCAAGCAGAATAAGTCGGATGACGGGATATTGATTTTGAGTTATAGGTAACGAAATGACACATTCTTTATATTTTCAGTTAGTAAATTGTTTGTAACTTAAAAACTAGAAGTTTGATTTTAGTGGGGTTTGGACCATACTGTAGGATTTTCCTCATGCTTTTAACTTGGGGACAAATATGAAAAATTGAATACTGCCGACATGTGACTTATTTCACTTGATCATGTCACACATATAGGATTAACATGTTGGATGTCCAAAGGCTGACCTACAATGGTTGGGGAAAAAAGAACAAGATCTACAATCTCTGTTCTGATTGGTTCCTTAGATGATTGTATCATGTTAAACAACCAATCAGAGACTACGACTCACCAGTGATAATTTCAAACAGGAATTTTCCAGGATCATCCGGATTGTGTGGATGCTTCTCCACTCTGTTATTCCTGAGTGGTATCGATCCTAACGGCCTCGTGTCATCCTCCTTGTTGTAATAATACAGGCATTCTCCGGCCAGGACGAACCATCGCCGCTGCCACGTACGGAAAGCGCCCCCTTGTTTCTTGAGGTAGCCCTTGTGGAGGATGTCATCGCTGTGAATACTGGGCGTTCTCTCAGCCATTCTGCGGTGTGGATAGGTCTCCTGGAACGATAAAACAAGAAAATCATGATAGGATCCTATTCAAGAGCTCTTTTTGAGTAGGTTGGATGGGGAGAGGTATATTTTCATTATTAAAATTCTTATCAAAAAGAATTCCATATAAGAATATAAAACCTACTTTCCTTAAATCCTTGTTCCATCTATCCCTTGGTATAGAGCTGGGGTTTTCATCATTATTTAATGGAGCGCCACAATTATGAGATAAAATGTATGATGAAGCGCCAACTGCACCCATTTTCCTATCTATAATTTTCAGGAGTCCAAGCACCAACCACCATTGCTCCAAGGGCCACATTTGGCGTGAGCGCTGCCAGTTGAGAAGCCCTGGTATAGGGTAAACTGATGAAAAGGAAATTTCATCAAAAATAGTTTATCAAAGATGGTCTTTTATAGATCAAAATATGTTTTTTCAGAATCCTTATGGAAAGTACAAATTGACACCATTTAGTCCACTGAATTGAGCATTTGTAGCAGTGCATTGCAAGAAAATCACTTGTCTTATTGCAAAGTCATTTCATCTGCAAAAAAGAAACACTCACTTTTGTTTTAAACAAATCCAAATCTGGTAATTATATAGTTGAAACCTTTGTATTTTGGTTAAAATTTAGCAATTAAAGTTCAATTTAACAAAATCCACAAAAGAAACCCTTTAAGAATGGCTAAGAAAACACAATGGTATTTTGAACTCTATGTTGACGTGCACAGTAGGAGTGTTACAGCCTTTTCATTAACGTCTGGATTTATTCTTCACAGCATATAAAAATTGTCACAAGCGTAACTTGTTATTATAACCTTAAGCCGTTTCAATCCTTCCTCATGGGCTCTGATCACTTATCTTCAAGGTACCAGAAACTTACATAGCTACGCAAGTACACAGATATCTATAATTGATCTTATTTTCATTGGTACAAAATGTAAACAGATATCATGGACAAACAGATAACCCAATCATGATGATACGCAACCATCCATTGTAAATATCCTTCCTTCCTCATTCCAAACATTTTTAGTAGAATCTACATCCATTCTGAGATTAAAGCTGATATTAGTAATATATAACCAACCATATCATATCTCTACAGATTGTTTTATAATCCCTAAAGAAACATGCTTAAAGCATAAATACTTTTTTCTATGGCATTTAATAGGCCTGTTCAGACGACCACTAGTCTCTAGACTAGTTAGTCTCGAGCTTAAAAGAATGATACCGCTAATCCAGAGTGCCTGGCTGGACGACAATCTTAGCCTCGAGTCAAGTGATACCACTGCGGTAGCTTCAGAGTACACACCACCAAATCATATTTTGCATTCTGACATTACACGGCAGTGTTTGAAATTAAGATTGACCCCACCATAAGTCTAAATTTAGCATCCTAGAAAAGGTAATAAATGCTGTAAATGTACCTAAATGTTTCATAATTTTGCATTTGTAGGTTATTTCCTCCACATCAGACCCAACATCTCTAGCTTTTTCTTGAATGGTATCATTTTACATGATTTCACTGTTTCCACCAATTTAGGGCTAGAATCTCTGATCTTAGGATAAAGGCAGTCTGTCGTACCTAAGATAGATACTTCAGGACCAGTTAGTCGCTAGATCTTTTAGGGTTAATATTCCAGCTTTCTAGACTCGAGGTTAGTTAACCAAGACACGATTCACACGGCTGTTTAATCTCGAGATTAGCGACATTTGACACTAATCTCTAGGTTAGCGCCCATCGTCTGACCGCTCCTTATATTAGATATAGAAACACTTCAGGCTCAGAAGAAGAAAAAAACAGAAATTTACGACAAGAAGAATCATAAAGACATTTTTTTTTTGTCTAACAGATGGCCACTGTCAATGATTCGTCTCTATTCTTCAAAATAACTTTGTATAATTTTTGTCTTCAAATCATAATTAGAAAGGATAGCAACCATATGCTGGTAGGCTTAATTAGCCCACTGGATACCGCCATATAACCATGGCAACATAATAGACACAAATCTATCTTGTCTCCTTTCTCTGTTTCCTGCAAAGTTTGACAGGTTTAGGCACCAAATTTTTTTGTTGTTGTCCATTTCTGACCTACCTTAATTTTGAAAAAAGTTTTTACTGTACAAATTTATGAATACCGAACCTAATTTTAGAAATTCCAGAAAAAGGGGTTTTTTTCCCCGGAATTTTGCTTTCCAGAAATACACTATTAAACTGTTTCTTTTCTCTTCTAAACTGTTTTAAAACATGAATGAAGTGATTTAATAGTAAAATATTCCCATTCACATCTAATTTAACAACTATTATACATCTTTTGAATGTGATTCATAAAAAAGTCTGACATACCAACCCTACCCTTAGCAGAGGATGGACAAACGAAAAAAAATTAAAAAATGATATGTTGTCCTCGACTGCCCGCTCGTCAGATTAAGGGCCGCTCCGATTTTTTTTTTTTTTTCAGATTTTTTTTTTTTTCAGATTTTTTTTTTTCCAGATTTTTTTTTAAACAGTTTAAATGGCATTGAATATTTAACTAAGTGTTTATAACATATATGTGCGACTCCAAATGTGATTTCAACTTCTTGTTGGCTGAACTTTGAGCTTCCGCTGGAATAAGAAAATTAAAAAAAAAAGTTGAGAGCTGTGGAGGACAACATTTATACTTCTTTTTTTTTTGCCTTATCATGACACAAGCCTCAGATTTCGGGCTTGCAAAAAACAATTATTATGCAACGCCTAGCTAAGTCCGATCATCAGCCTATGAATGGAGTCAATCTGAGGCAATAAAAGATTTTTATGGCCAATAATATATATCTTAATTACCCTATTTAATTATCAAAATTACCCAAGTGTCTAATCCTAATTGCCAGAAGTGCCTAGGCCTCAAACCGCATATCCTTAATACACCAATTAACCAAGTTAATGGGGCTAAATAGATGACAGGTTAGTTCAGGCAATGATGGGTTGATTTCCAATTTTGTAAACAAAACATAGATACCCTTAGGCCCCCCCCCCCCCCCCCCCCAAAAAAAGTATTGGTGTAACCCACCCGACCCAAATTTACCCCCAGACCCTGATTTTTTTTTTTTAATTGCAGAAGAATTGAGTTTTTTTAAATCAAAAAAGCAAACAAAAGCAAACCGATCTTTGGTGCTCCTCATCAAAAAGGAATACAGTACACATTAAATCTAACGATCGCAAACGGCCTCCATGATATTTTATGATTTATTTTACTCTGTGAGATCAAATTTAGTAATTTATAGTATATTACACAATTCAAAATGTTACAAAATTTTAAAAAATAGGGACAGCGGTCCCAAATAGGTCGTCCGTTTATATGGGTAGATTAAAAACAAGGTGGATCTCAAACCACAGGCATCTAGAAAGAAAGAGGTTAGACCACTAGCGGATCCAGGATATAAAAAATAAAATAAACATCCTGGAGTTTGGTTGCAATTGTACTTCACCTGTTTAAATGTAATTAATTTTACATATGCAGCTAATTTTACATCTTGACCTCATATGACCTTTGACCTTGGTATGTGACCTTTGACCTAATTAACATATGAATGTTTCCATGTTGCATCCGTGACCCAAGTTTGGTTGCAATTGGTCATTGTATGGAAAAATGAACAAGAGACAAAAAAAAATGAACAAGAGACAAAAAAAAAGTGTACTAAATTTTACATCTTGACCTCAGATGACCTTTGACCTTTCTATGCGACCTTTGACCTCATTAACATATGCGGGTTTCCATGTTGTATCTATGACTGAAGTTTGGTTGCAATTGGTCATTGTATGGAAAAGAAATGGAAAAATGTAATCAATTTTACATATGCAGCCATTTCTACATTTACATCTTGACCTCAGATGACCTTTGACCTTGGTATGTGACCTTTGACCTCATTAACATATGAAGGTTTCCATGTTGTATCTATGACCAAAGTTAGGTTACAATTGGTCATTGAATGGAAAAGAAGTGGACAAATGTAATCAATTTTACATATGCAGCTTGACCTCGGATGACCTTTGACCTTGGTATGTGACCTTTGACCTCATTAACATTTGAAGGTTCCCATGTTGCATCTATGACCGAAGTTTGATTGCAATTGGACATTGTATGGAAAAGAAATGGAAAAATGTAATCAATTTTACATATGCAGCCATTTCTACATTTACATCTTGACCTCAGATGACCTTTGACCTTGGTATGTGACCTTTGACCTCATTAACATATGAAGGTTTCCATGTTGTATCTATGACCAAAGTTTGGTTACAATTGGTCATTGTATGGAAAAGAAATGGACAAATGTAATCAATTTTACATATGCAGCAACTTTTACATATACATCTTGCCCTCGGATGACCTTTGACCTTGGTATATGACCTTTGACCTCATTAACATATGAAGGTTCCCATGTTGCATCTATGACCGAAGTTTGATTGCAATTGGACATTGTATGGAAAAGAAATGGACAAAACAAAAAGTGTATACCAAATTGTAACAAAAAGTGTATACCAAATTGTAACAAAAAGTGTATACCAAATTGTTGACACACACACAGACTACACACGAAGGATGCTGCCATAAGGTCTCTTCCTACGGACGACCTAAAAATACAGCTCGCCCTACCCTAATTTTCATTGGAATGTTAAGTACAACAATACAACAATTTTTCCCCTTAGCGTGGGCCTTTACGTGGGCCCTAGCATAGCAAAAAAACACCCTTATTCCGCATTTTCATTCATGCGGATGCTTAGCGCTTTGTATCTGAGTGCCCCCGGGGAAACTATGCGTCCGGGGGAGGGGGTACTTGGTGAATAACAGGTCACAGGAATGTGCCGCAAAATAGGGTCCCATTTCTAACCTATCTGGTAAATGAATGACCCCTTTTCATAGCCATATTTGGTAAATGTATGGTCTTAAATTACTTTAATTTGCTGTTTTTCACAGAAATTTTTGCAAAATCTGTCATAATGTATAGACAAATTATGAGTCTCTGGTAAATTTATGGGTCCATTTCCCCCCATCCCCCCTCCCCCTCCCCCCCCCCCCCCCCCCCCCGGAAATTGGCAAATGTTTGGGCCAATTTTCTTTTTTCTGTTTGCACATACATCCCTAACAAAAAGGTATCTTAGTATTTGAGATATATGAGATTTCCATTACAATTTAGTAAGATTCTGTGCTGGTTTTTTTCACAGAAATACAATCAAGATAGATTTTTAAGTCTTTCCTGATAAGTAAAACTTCATTATAAGGCTATATCAAAAAAAATCATTTGTCGCAAAGCTCCCGCGCGCGTTAGTTAATTGGTGCGCGTTAGAAAAAAAATTATGAAGAAAAAATATATATAATTTTTTTTTTTTTTCCAAAAAAAAAGAAAGAAAATTCACAGATTTTTCAAATTTTCATTGTCCAAATACAAAATAAATCCCAAAATTTCACAGATTTTTCAGATTTTCATTGATCACATCTTTTTAAATACAAAAGTTCACTTTTACTAGGATTTAAATATTTTATATTTATAAAAAAAAATTTTAAAAAACTTCAAAAAAATCGCATTCCGCATTAGGTTTTGAAAAACTGAAGAGCTTTGAGACAAAAGATTATTTTAATATAGCCTAAGAGAGAGAAAACATATGTGTACAAATTTGGAAAAGATCACATATTATTGCTTTAAGCCCTCACTTTTAAGGACCACGATGACGCTTATTGGAAAAAGAAGGTCTAAAAATAACAAAGATGCATTTGTACAGGGGCGTATAACTAAAGGGGGTTGCATGGGGCATTCCCCCCTATTACTTCAAGAAGGCTTGCCCCCTGATGCCCCCCCCCCCCCCCCCTCATGAAATGACAAACTCTATGTATATTAACAAAAAAACAGTTGGTTATGCCCCCACCCCCTGATCACAGACCTGCCCTCCTCATGCCCCCACTCCCCATTGAAGACCCTAGTTAACGCCATTGCACTTGTACTAAGTTTGTATAAGGCGGTAAGGCCACAATTGATCTCATTTAGATTACCTTGCATGCAGCATCCTAAGACACAAACAGATCGTCTCCTCAGTCTTTGATTTCACCAACGGTTTGGATGCAGATTTTAATCAAGCCAGCTATATATAACCAGTGACAGTTAACTGTCACTTCTATAATAACCTAGACTGGTACATCCATATCAATATGAAGCATTGATGACAAAATATAGGTTTACTCTTTCACATCACTGCAAATTTCATTCACTGAATTATTAGCCAAACAGAACAAACAACCTACTTCTACTTTGACAATTCAATTGTAGGCTCAATAGTGTCTGGATACGTAATTATTCAAGTTCCTGTCAAAGATCCCATACACGTGGTATATATGACATTCCGCTCATTGTCGTTGCTCACACACATACAGTGTACGTTGAGGAAGTATTAAACCACTATATTTCTATTCTTTAAGAATAAGATTTATAGTTTCTGACCTTCTGTTAACTTTGAACAACTTCCTGATTTTGTGTGCTTACATTCATGCACTACTATTTCTACAACTGTGGAAAGAGGTGGTGAAATCTAAATAATTTCCAGTAGGGATATGTCACAACTAAAGACAAATGGACTTTTTCCAATCAAAAGATGTGTCCAAATGTTTTATCAAGAGCCATTTTACAGTATTTTTTACACATTTCATTTTTTTCTTCTTTTTTTTTCTTGTAAAATTCTAGAAATTATTTATCAAGTACTTGCATGTTCACAGATAGTTTCAACCTCATCTACTGAGTAACCCCCCCCCCCCCCCCCCTCAATAAACCCACCCTCCCACACCTGTTCCAAGTCCACAGCTTTGGATTTCCACATATTCCCTATATAAAAATGGTTGTGTCGGCCTTGGCGCGACCGTCTCTAAATCTAGATTTAAATTGTACCCAAATTGTCAAAATATGACTATTTTCTGCTTGAAATTAATTATTAAGTTTGCTTGAATAAAATTAATTTAAATACCGGTGAAACTTACAATTTTGCGTTGAAAGTAACAGTAAAACTTCCAGTTTCGTGAAATTAAATGCCCGCTAAAATAGCAGTAACTTTGAATCCGCGAAATAAAGTATCCATGAAATTATAGTGTTTTACAGCAGATCAGTGGGGAAACGGATGGTGTAAGTGAAGGGGAACACTAAGGCAAATATCAATAAGTTTCTATTTTCATTTTATGCTGCGTATATGGTAATAATAACAACATGTAATTTAATTATGATCAGTGCTGAACACATTTTTTCTAAGATTGTAGATGCTATTCGCTCTTTTCACAGTCCGCCATTTGCGAGGGGATCCTCTAACTGGAATCAGATTGAATGAAAGTGTTGCATCATATCACAATGTCTCACTGCATGACCAGTTGTGCAGAGAGAGTCAAAATACAATCTTAGAAATAACTGTTCGCACATTTTGAGGACTTTGTTTAACCCTTTGAACTCGATAGGTCGATTTATCGACCTATCGGAGAATGTCGTATAACCCGATAGGTTGAAAAATCGACCTGAGCGTACAGGTGACACATTGATCATATGGCTGAGTGGTCATGTGACTTGAAAGTCATATGATGTTCACCCGATGTAAAATACATTGTTTCGCAAGGTTTACGTTATGTTTTGATGTCATTTAGTTGAAGAAAACAGTCAAAAATAGCACGAAATTGGATGAATATGAAACCCAATATTGCGCAGATTGGATGAATATGAAACCCAATATTGCGCAGATGATTCTCAGGTAGACAGGTCTCCCATGATTGGCAATTTTGGCGATAAAAACGGACAATTTTATGTTATAAATAGGTTACGTTATACGTGTAGTATAATGGCATACCGCCCTCTAATAACATAAATTACCGATGATATAGGTGTACTATATTTAGCATTTTACCCCCGGAGAAGTCAGGGTGGGTGTACCGAACCCTAATTATAATAACTCAGGGTTCAAAGGGTTAAATCAGTTCCCCATTTAATGTTGTTTAGAACCGTTTCATCACCACGGTTGTTGTGACCCTCAACATTGATTGGTGGGGCGGGGGGAAAGATATATATGAGTAGTTAGTAGATAGTTCAAGCTCTACAAGAGCGAGGGGAAAAGGGCCCAATGCCCCCAGGACTCGAACCCCGGACCTCTGGGTTCAGAGGCAGATGATCTTACCGCTAGGCCACAGGGTCAACCATACTTCATTATTTCATCGACGAAACTGCCAAACCGGGTGACACAAGCACACCACATCGTAGTAATTCGTAGTTCTCAAGAGTGTTAGGGTTATTGAGACCAAAAGAAGAAATTTTGAAAAAAGAAAAATAGAAGAAAAAAATCGCTCCATAATGAGACCAAAATTAGAAAAAAATTGGAAAAAAAGAAAAATAATTTGCTCCATAATGAGACCAAATTTAGAAACATGTTGAAAAAAGAAAATAGAAAAAGAAATCCCTCCATAACACTAACTCCCAGGGCACCTATTCCTAAGAGAGAAAAAATTCACGGCCAAAGAGCGAGGGGAAAAGGGGCAAACCCCGGACCTCTGGGTTCAGAGTCAGACAATCTACACCTAGGCCACGGGGGTTAACCATACTTGGCTCAGTATACTTCGCCAAGTATATACCCTGGGGCCATTATTTCATCGAAAAACTGCCGAACCGGGTGACAAAAGCACATCGCATCGTAGTTACTCGTAGTACTCAAAAGTGTTAGGGTTAATGTGGGATATTAGCGGAGAAATACCAATTTTCCTGGACTAGTTATATGGAATAGTCTCATTCAATGTGGTACCAGTTCCAGGCTCTCGTCACAAATGGTGGATCCATGCAAATAGCAAATTCCTCAGACCATTTTATTCAAAATTTCATGAAAATGGTAGGATTCATTTTGATCAGAAAGGGGGAACTGGCAAAATAATTGTCAGCTAGGAGAGGCAAATGCTGAAATGGTACAAAACTGTAACCATTACCAGCACATCCAAAAAATGGAATGGAAGCAGCACCACAAAAATTATAACACTCAAATATATTTCTTTTTGCGTACAGGTCTATGTGATAAAGCTACAAATCGTGAATTTAAAAACATGCAAAACAGTAAAAAATTGACAAAGTGTGAACAATTAATCGCACAAAAATGACCGCTTTTGCAATCTCCCTCCGACCGCAAAAGGGAAGGAGGGATAATAAAATTAAGTTCTATAGTTTTATCAGTTCAAAATTGGCGCCAATTGTGAGGCTAATATTGATCTGTGGGCCCACATGGAATACCTACTTGCCTACCGCTTGGTGATATCTGCGTATGATCTACAAACGCAGGCTTTCAGCGATAAATATGCGCAACAACATGGATTCTATTTGCGCACGGACAAATACAGACCTCACAATTCATACCTATTTGGAACTTTTTAAACTATAGAGACAGAGGAACATACATTAAGGGTAATATTGAATTTTGTATAATCAAATTTTAAAAATATATTATATTTTCCTGATCAAATCTTATATTACAGGTGGGTCTTTTTTAATAAAAAGAAATCTCCAGGATGCTGTATATCTCCAAGTTCACAGTGAATCCTTTGACAATTGCTCTGGGGAAAACGACATAATAACAAACACATTTTTTTAGTCCCATTGAGTGATGGACTGGGTGTGTCCCCTCCCGGTCTCCATATTAACAACTATAAAATAGGTGCCTTATTATTTCTGATTTTCTAGGAAGGAGAGACTGTGTGGGATGCAAAATCCTTCAAGAAAGTATACAGTTGCAAAAATCTTTGTCATTATAATTTTTCTGTGTATTTCATTATTTTTGCATGTAAACTATAAGCACAAAAAGAGGTTGAACTGATATATATATACACAGGGTGTCCCAGAATAATCTATCCCGGTTTTCAAAAATATATAAAAAATATTAAACAAATTAATAGTGTTTCAAATTTATACACTTGCGATATGATGGTGGAAATGTTTCCTACATATTCTGTTAATTTCATTGAGATATCTCTTTTTGTTCCACTGTTGCAAGACATAATCGATAATCGAAGAAAAACATATTTTCATATTTTGGCTCGCATAATTTATCTTTACAGCTATTCTCTCTAGCACTACAGCATTTCAAACAATGAATACCACACCTCATAGGTTATATTCAAAACTCCCGCCGAAGAAAGGAAGGTTAATACCACTCAAGCTCAATAAATCCTGCCCTACATGTATTCAATCAAAGCTTTGTTTTCTACACACACAACAATCGATTGTTATCAGAAAAGGTGTCAATAAGAAGAGGGTGCAATAATAATGCGAGAATCACATTTCAGAAATAATTTAATGTTTAAAAGTGTTAGTGACTTTATAGATTTTCATAATGGATCATTTCGACAAAAACTTGAAATCTACTATCGTTACAAAAAAGTCTGTATTTTCCATCAGAAATGTCCGATTTTCAAAATCTAAAATTCCTAAGAAAGCTGGGCGTTTGCACAAGATATATATGAAAACGGTTTGGACCAAATCAAGTTTATACCGAAAATAATCGTATTACCTTGGTATAGATCATTCTGGGACACCCTGTATATAAATGTCAATAATATGTACAAAAAAAGCAATACAGGGCAAGTCAAAATATTTTAGTCAAATTATGATTTTGTTCTCGATTCTGTTCAACATTTTCGCAAAATACTTTGTGGTTGAAATCAATAATGCTGTATTTGGCCAGACTGGATCAGATCACATATATTACCCAATACCCATTTTGCAAGCTATGCGCTGCTTCTAAAAAAGTGTATACCTTTTCTTTGTAACTTCATGATTTGAGATATAATACATATATATTGTGTTTCATTACACTCACCTTGTTCAAAAATTGGCATTTCTTTCCTAATCTTGTCAACGCTTTCCTCATTTCATAAAGAACTGATACTGAACATTGGTGACAAACAACAACTTGGGCAGTAACGTGTATGTATCAGTTATTCGTAGATTCTTTTTGTACCTTAAATTTAGTGCATGCAGTAAATATTGTGAAATGGTAGGCCTTTTACTCAGGAATTGGAGGTGTTGGGTAAGTACCTATCGCTTGCCCAATAATGTCCCATTCTGTGCCTAATTAGAGCAGTTACTGCTTAATCTGCATGACAATTTTTCATGCTTTTTATTTTTTCACTTTTTGTATTCTGAATATGTATTCATGTATACAATATGTCTATCAAATTATGTACATGTTTATCAAGTAAGTGCATGTCATTTTTTCATGCCAATGTCATATTTTGTGAAAATAAATTCTCACAAAATTAACAGAGGGTCTAATTAAATATGCACCCACCCTACAACAAGGAAATACAAACTGAAACTATTTAATTTGATTTCTACAACAACATACAAACCTGAACTGAATCAGGTGATTGTGGTTATGAATTGTTGCATTCATGAAAGTTATGGAATTACTAATACTACAGAATAACATACTTGCCAACATTGCCAGCCCAGAAATCTGAACATGTGAGTGGCGGTCACCCATAACTGGTGAGGTCACCCTCTTGGATACCAAGAAGACTGAAACATACATGTTGAAAGTCTTTGTGTTTACACTATGAAACTGACAAAATGATCTAAAAACACAAAATGTTAAGAACAAAAGTTTATACATACCTATTGTGACCATTTTTTTCATTCTGATAAAATGCCAGATGGGGAGGGCACCGAGTCATCTTTTTTCATTCTTTTTTTTCTTCAGGTTTTTTTTATTTATTTTAAATCCTTCCTAAAATTCTGAAATCGGAACGTTCAGATTTCTGGCTTGTTACCAGGTATGGAATAAGGTGCACAAACAACCCTTTTTCCAGGGGGGGGGGGGGGGGGGGCACTCATGTATAAAAGTTGTAATCATCTGTCTATCCTTATCGCGGATTAAAATAGTCTGAAAAAAGTGACTCGATCTTAACAAGTATTATAGCTCCAAGAATCATGCTCATAGCAAAGGAAAAGTCAGTCCTCAAGTAAAGAGTTTAGACTAGAAAAACGTATGAAGTATTGGGTTATTCATTATTACTATAAGCCATTTTCTTTATTTAGGCCTTACCATTCGACTACAAAGATGACACTTGACTATGGCCCAAGCATCCCTTAGCACAGATTCAGGTTAAAAAAGACACCCTTATTCTCTGAAATTGGCGATTTTGATACCCTTAGCGAACCTGGATCCCCTGCATGGAAGTCCCGCCCCGACCTGATTGTGCCACAGAGTCAGCTTCTAAAATTTTGATATAAATATTATAGAAACACTCACTATGATTTACATATTCAGTAGACAATGCACAGCTTTGTAACAACAAACATGATTGGTTCCAATAATTACACACTCCTCCGTACGTGACAATATACTTTGAGAGCATATCGCTCAAACGCACATCCCTCTGACACCCTGGGGACAAGGAAATATGCTATGTATCTGCAGACAAAATGATACAGCACCGTCTTCTAGCTTCGTGCGCTGATCATGCTGATCATGTAGCTTTTCACTGGTAGATATAGTCCAGAACATGGTACATGCAGTACATCAAACTACGTCAACATGATTTCCCAGAGGGAGAGGGGTACGCATTACAAATGGCCAATATATGTCCAAGGCATATGACTGTGATCGGAGAGCATATCCCTCATATGTGCAGCCCCATATCACGCTTGGGACAAGGAAACATGCTATATACACGTAGACCTATTATATGTAAATACTAGTGCAAAACATGAGTGGGTCATTGACTTTCATATCAAACTACATCATATAGGTTTTCTGATGTCCTCCTACCATATGAATACCCTAAGCTCACTAATTATCTGCTTTGTAATGTAATTTTCCCCAAGAAAGCTTAAAATTTACAATCTATAAAACCAAAATAAACACACTTTACAGAAAAACACACCATTTTAGATTTTTAGGCTTACCTTATTAATACTGTAGCAGTATAGCTGACCCTCTATATCGTGGAGTTTTATATTTAATTATTGTTTGTTTTGTTTTATTACGTATCGTTTTTTAATATTTATATTGTTTTATTCAAGACTGTTTATAAATTTTGTATTTTGGACGTTTTTTGTGCTTTTCATCAAAATGTTGTTTTCCGCGTTTAACCTCAATTCCGCGATTTTCACAGAAATTCCGCAACGCGGTAAACTCGGGACCTTAGACTACCCATCAAAGCCCAACAAGAACCCGGGGGGGGGGGGGGTGGGGGTACTCACCTTATACGGTAGGCCCCTATACGGGGATGTGCAGCTCTAATGGGTCGCTTATTTGCAACAATCCCTAAACATGGGGTATTATTTTGTGCTGGAAAAGCCCTAATAATGGGGTAACATTTTATAAATGGGTCTATTTTCGCGAAAACTTGCCAATTTTCCCGATAATTTGCGAAAATTGGGTCTAATAATGAAGCAAAATCCTTAGAAATGGGTACCGTTTTTTACCAAAATCACCCTTAGAAATGGGAAGGGTTTTGAATTTCCAGCCGGACATCCCCGACCAAACCAAATCCGAGTACCCCCGGGGCCAAGAACTGCTCCCAATCTGAGAACTGCTTTCAATCCAACAACCGCGCCATATCAATCTTATAATTTACCTGAAGAAGATCGAAGCAGCGACCATTTCTCCAACATTATTTAGGTTAAAAGTACCGAAAGTGTCCTACGGAATGGGTAAAATTACTTATAGTACATTGGTGAATTAAAGTACTTTAAGAGTACATCTATATTATGATGATCAATTTGATTAGATAATTCTATAATGCCTTCAGGGTACTTTTGTGGATCAAAAATACTTTACATGATGTTAAAATCAATAATATATATCAACCACTAAAGAATGGTTTGTGTTCTTCTAGGGAGGGGGCGTTTGAAAAAAAAGTTTAGTATTTAATGGTAAATTCAAAAGCCGCATGGAAAGTATTAAGAGCAGAGGGTTGAGGACAACCAATGCATTGTTTCTGGGGCATCAAACTTACTGCATGTGCACCTTCATTTTAAGGAAGTATTTTCTTTACCATACAGACCTTTACTTGATAAATTAGTAAATAGGCTACTGTATGAGTGTATACTGTGTAGTGTTATAGTTAAGTGGGTTAAATGAGCCTGTTTAGGAATATTTCCACCAAATAGACGGTTATATTGTCAAAGTGTCATAATAGCAAATATTTTAGGAAATGAATTAAAATTAACGGGGAATTTAAAAATAGGTGGCTTGACACATTGAATGGGGGTACCATTAAGGAAATAATATTTGGAGGACATATTATTTGACAAATGTTGTGTGTGGTTTGGCATATAGCCGAATGTAGCTTAACCCCTCAGTAGGGCTGTTATTTTATTTTTAAATCAACATGAAGGAATACAGGGTGAGAAGAAAAAACTGTACCCAAAGTAAAATAAATATTTTAAATATTTTTTACCAGAATATGAAAGCAACCAATGCTTGAATCAATAGCTGCATTTATTTACAGTTATCAGCAAAAAGAATCACAACATTTCATGTTATTAAGTTATGAATATTTTGGTAAATTACTACATTTTTGAAACCGAACAAAATATCATTGTACTCAATGACGAATGATATTTATGAATAAGTTGATACATGCATGTAACACCATATCTAATAAATAACACAAAACAAACTTGCTCGGATATTATTTTCATACGTTAAATGCAAAATAATGACAAAACAATGTCATTATTTCGTAAATTCAGCAGAGCAAAGATAAAATTGAACTTTTGTGACAATCGGAGGGAAAAGTGTACTTTAGGTCCCAGATTCTGGAATGTACTACAATCGTCCTATACTGGAACAGCCAGTATCGTCCGATACTGGTACAAAGTCAGTGTTCCAGTATATCGGCCGATACTGGCACATATAAAATGTTCCAGTATCGGGCGATACTGGAACATAATTATGTACCACTGGAACATAATTATGTACCAGTATTAATTGACTATAAAAGCTATATATCATCATGAACAGATTCATATGGCTGACATATACGCCATCACAAACTTACGAGCATGGAGGTTGAACTTATTGAATGACCCTGTAGCACAACCCTAACACTTTTGGGATGGAAATGTTGAAAAAAATATCAGCGGGCAGAAATGTGCAAAATTTAGCAGGGAAAACCGAACTTCGGTAACAGTATCGACCCCGGGTCTTCCAGCATGGGAAACAGTGTCTTAGTCCACTTGGCCAGGGGTCACGCGCCTGTATTAACAACTCCGTAGTCCATACACATTTATCACAAAGACAAACCTGCTAAAACATTTAGTAGAATTCACTATTTTCAGGTGGAGTATATATAATTCGATTTGATTTCCCAAACTTGACAATTATCACAATGCTTCAATAATATGCCTACATGTTAAAGGCATATTATGTGATCTTTTCCAGAGGGTGCCCTCTATTCATGATATTTTTTAGAAAGTAGATTTTCTTGCAGATTTACATTTCCGATCATAAATCATACATACATTCCAAGTTACAGAGCGATACGATTCCTAATTACCTCAACATCATGGTTTTAGAGTGAATTTAGAGTGAAAAATATAAACTGTCGGGATTCCGACAGTTTATTTTCACTCTAAAACCATGATTTTGAAGTAATTAAGAATCGTATCGCCTTGTAACTTGGAATGTATGCATGATTTATGATCAGAAATGTAAATCTGCAAGAAAATCTGCTTTTATTTTTTTTTCGATGTTGAGGGCGTTCCCTGGAAAGATCACATAATATACCTTTAAGTGACCCATTTCCACTTACTGTGTGTTACTATCTGAAATAGGCTTGGTAACTTTATGTACGGAACCTTAGAAAGGATATTACACAAGGCAACGAAAACAGATACCCTCTTCTACGTACGGGCCAGACCGACCCAATTTTTTAGAAATTGGGGATAATGTTGACTTGCAAATGAGTACCGACCAACAAAAGAGGCAACATTTTAAAAGAGATTTTTGGGTATTTTAGAAGGGGAAAAATATTTTTAAATATTCAAAAAAGTCTAGACTGGCACACCCAATCTGAGAGGTCCGTTTGCCCATAAAACAGGTAGTTTTTCCCTGATTTTTGTTCGTCGCATAAGCCCCATTATTTGTTCCAATGTTTTGGAGTGTCCCACAGGGCAGACAACATAGTGTGTGATAATTGTTGTTGTTGTTTGAGATTTTTTTTCGTCGCCTAAGACCCATCACTTGTTCCAATGTTTTGAGAGTGTCCCACAGGACAGACTAAGTTTGTGGTTATTGTTGTTATTGTTTGTTTGTTACTTTTTACTTTATGTGTTTATTATTGTTGTTTGTTCGCATGGTTGCTGTTCCTGTTAATGTCTGTTCTTGATGTTGCTGTTGGTAGGTTTTTAATGTATTTATTGTAGTTGCTGCCATTTCAGTTGTTGTTTTATCGTTGTTGTTGTTTTTGTTGTTGCTGTTGTTGTTGATGATGATATTATAGTTGGTTTTTCCCCTTTTTGTCTCATAATCCTAACCGGGTTATAACCGGGATTACAATTTTGGAAGAGAAACACCAGCTAAATCGCCAGGAACTGACCAGGAATTGATCCGGGGACCCTCCGCACGTTGGTCCGTCGTCCCACCCTCAACCATCAGCTAGTCGTTCACACAGTATACCGCGCTCACTATATAGGCTCAGTTGATTACGCCATCCAAAACAGTCCGCACATGGGCTTTTTTAGTACACAGGGCCAATAGGGTTAACACTCATCTCCCAATGTTATACATTTCTCAGACTCTCTTAGTCTCATTCCCACCTACTCCTAATCATAGCCATCACAACACAGAAGTAAGTTACCGAAATCTATCTACTAAGAATTAAACTACAGTAATTATTCATCAATTAACTTGCAGGCTACAACCCATTTCCCTACAATGGCTTACATGTATATAGCACACAGTCTAATCAAATATTTCCTCTAGATTTCTACGTATACAATTATAACTTTATCAAAACACATCCACTGTCTTAATTACTTGATCTTTACATACAGTTCAAATTTGCCTATTAAATATTCTACTTAAAAATGGACAAATTTGTCTCCTTTTTTGGTTTGTATTTTCGAAACTCACCTTCCCATTGCGCCTATTAGATCTTCTCGGCGCCGTCACGGGCGCCCTGTTATTAGCACCGAAATGTTGCTGCTCCAACGACGCCACGTGTAAAGATCCATTTGTGTGTATAGGATTATGCAGCAGACTCCTGACTCTACTCTGTATGGTATCCGTATCGTCGCTTCTTTGTCTCCTGTGCGTGTACTTTGCGCGCACTTTACGATCCAACGTGGCGGTCATCGTGTGCGTGTACGCGCCCTCCTTACAATAGTTGATATTCTTCACGAAACAAGTGTGATGCGTGGTGGTGGCAACCGCTCTGCTGCTGCTGCTATCCACATGAAAGTTTTCTTTGACATGAGACGATGACTCGGTGGCTGCATTTGAATTATTGTTCCTATACACAGTTGTCCCTGTTGACCTGCCACGTGAAATCATCGTAGTGCTTGGCTAATGCTTGGCTAGTCGCTGCGGCATGCATGCAATCCCGGGGCAATTTTCCAAAAAAGAGGCTAGGGAGCCGGGTTTGGTTAGCTATGAGCTGTCATGTAAGTTACGTGACTTGGCTTAAAAACTTATCATCAACCAACCTCAACGCAGTCACACCTTCTTTGAGTGTTGAGGTAGGGTTATAGGGTAGGCAAGTTGGTACAAACTTTACTAAAAGTTGCATAAGATTTTAATGATCCAAACTTTACAGACGTGTAGATGTGAGTGCCGGCTTGGAGCAATTTTTTCGTCCAATCATGACTCAGGAAGATATGATACCCCATGACACAGATTATTTCATAATTCATCATGCAAATGAGATGCGCCAAAATAGTTTTAATATTTATTAATATATAAAAGGCGCATTTACTAGGTCACCAATCTATGATCCCATTTGTTATTAACCTTTTCTCTGCTGAACAGCATTCATTGTCATGCATGTTTGATATAACACTATCTGTATTGGTTCATTTTATGCAACTTAGTTATTAAGTCAAGGTATGTTTACATAAATTAGACTCAAATGTTTATATTTTAAGTTCAACTTAACAGTATTTTTGATGTTTTAGATCATTTTTGGTATAATTTTAAGAGAAAAGAATATAGAAAGAAAAGATTTCCAGCAATCCTGTCTGGATTGAATTAGAAATAATGTTTTGTTTGTTTGTTTGGTATAACTCAATGGATGCATATAAACATACCCTTCCCCACCCCCAATAACAACCTAGTATATATATACAGTAAAATAAAATAAAATCTTACTGATTTTACTGCATTCCTGTTGTATTTATTTGATTTTATGCCTTGAATATTGTTAAAAGAGAAGACAGAAATAAGGGATGAGGCACACCCACAGGTGTAAAAAAGCTGAAAAACACACTTGAAATTGACTGAAATTAACCAAAAAGTGGACTGAAAATAAATCTGAAATCAGCTGATTGGCACTGAAGACTCTTGCCTGATAATGTAACATCAAAAAGTGGTAGAGACGGGAAGTGAAGATTAAAAAAGAAATTAAAAAAAAGATATACTACTGTCTTCAGCCCATTACTCCAAACAAACCATTACATTCGTATGCCTTTAACACTTTCCACGCGGCAGGCGTCTGCAGACGTCATTACAAAATTACACAAAATGTTTTAAAAATGTCAAATTTATTGAATTTCATTACCATATTTGGAATCACCATGAGAAATGAATTGAAATAAGTACAAACATGCCTAGTACTGGTTTAGTAATTATTAAGATAGATTTTGAAAATTCGGAAAGGTTTCTGAAAAATCTATTTTTGTATATGGTAAACTAATAGCCGCATGGAAAGTGTTAATATACTGCTGGCTGTCTTGTCTGTCAGTGACTTCAAGTCAGTGCATGCAATGGGGTGGCTTTCATTGATTTCCCTTCGTAGGAAACTTAGCAGGAAGTGACTCTGCAGATAGGAGCAACCAAGTTGCCAGTTTCTCCCCTCCTAGTGAAGGGGAAATATGAAAAAAGCCGAGTGGTTAAATCATGTACGGTTGCATCGTCAGTGACATTCAAAATGTCACTGTTAGTACGGTTTGTAAAGGACCTAGAATGCCATTATCGTTACAGATTTCACAAAACGGCCATATTCGCTACATAGGTTAACATGAATATATGGAATAAGATTTTCTCAAGACGCAATTTTATTTTGTTTATCTTGGTCCTTTTTTGGCCCAAAAACGCCTTTTTTGGTGTAAAATAACAAAATCAAAATTTTCATTATTTGAATACGATACAACTTGTTTATCGCTTAAAACTGTGGAAATGTTGTAACATGTTGTAGGTTTAATTGGAAACCAAAGAAAACGGAATTGTTTGATACTCAGACATTGTTTTAAGCCAAAAATGTGTGTTTTTAGGTGAAAAACTCACTTTTTCTTATTTCATGTTTTGAAGTAGTTGCAGACATCACGTAACTTCTAAAGTGGCTTTATTTGACAGATAAGGCTTCAGAACAGTTTTTTGGGGCAATAAATCAGGTGTTATTAATGCCAAAATAACTCAAAAAAGTAAAAAACCGTAAATATTGGATTATCTTTATTTTTAAAAAATTAAAATTTTCATTTTTTATGGTGTTTTTACATAATAAACACATTTGTACGCCCGAGTTTTCTTACAGACATTAACGTGTAATAGAGGTTACAGAATATATAAGCGAATCAATTTTTGGTTATGTTTCTTAACTTTTGAAACAATAAATTGAAAATGTATAATTGATAAATAATCAGTAATAAAGAAAAAAACATTATTCTCAAAAATACATGATATAATAAGTTTCAATCACACAAGTGTTGTACAAGTATTTGTGTATATGTGTAGTGCAATAAAATCTCAAAACGCAAAAATTACGTCCATTGTTATATAACATTTTTATATAAAAACATATTGTTAAGCCAAAATATATGTTTTTTTACATTTTTATTGTTCTCATCGTAAAATGACATTGAGCAATCTGCATACTGCTTTAGTTCACAAGGTAAACGTCCGATTACAACAAATTACACAAAAAAATGCGATTCAAAATGTTTAAAGTATCATATTTTTAGATGTAAATGTCTTCATTTTAAGGGGAGAAATCGACCATTTTAAACCAACTTGTTATGGTCATCATTTGTGTATTGTTAATAATATGACGGATTAGTTATCGGAATTATTATGAAAAGGTTCATTGACACGTGTTATGTCATTATATAAATGGTTTAACAAAATCAAGTAATTGCTATCCAGGTTTTAGGGGGAAAACAATGACAAATTTGATTCTGCTTTCGAAGATTT
This sequence comes from Ophiura sarsii, assembly GCA_035610835.1. Classification (NCBI taxonomy): domain Eukaryota; kingdom Metazoa; phylum Echinodermata; class Ophiuroidea; order Amphilepidida; family Ophiuridae; genus Ophiura; species Ophiura sarsii. The sequence goes on along the minus strand of CM069442.1, from coordinate 8,100,850 downwards.
AACACACCAGGCAGTTATATAATATATTTTTTGATTTTGAACCACAAACTACAAATGTTTATTCTGAAAGGTAATGTAAGAAACTTGTCTGAAGCCCCTACATTTGCTGCCTATGGTCAGGCATTTATAGCTTACATTAAGCGTGAGCTTCATAAAACCAGACGGATTGATATCGTAATGGATACGTCGCAGCTAGTATCAAGGAATCACCCAGAGAAAAGAGAGAGAGCGGTGTTAGAGTAAATGTGGGCCGAAGAGCCAAGGCACCAGCAGAGTGGAAAGATTTCCTTCGAAATTCAAACAACAAGCAGGAACTATTTTCACTCCTTTCAGAGATAGTTCGTGAGGAATATAGTTTACGGAAAACAAAGTGATTAACATCACACATGGGAAAGCAGTCATATATTAATGTACTCCATTGACAGAACGTAAGACGATTTGTATACTAAGGCAGTGTCGCATGTCAGGATGCAAATTACTCTAGACCAACTGCTTAAGGTGTGGGATGGACCTCCAAGAACATGCGCTGGACACCAGTGTGGATGACCCGACCCAAAGATGCCAAGGCATGATTTGAGCTCACCAAGTATGCAGGATGCGGATGCAGGAGCGAACACGGTTCCATCTTTTACAAATGTGCAAAGGCAAAGCTACCTTGCTCGGAACTCTGCCGCTGCATCTATCAGATCCCAAATTGAAGCTCAAGGAATTATTATTGTGTCATTAAAGATTGTTCTGACGTCATATGCGAGTCCTACGCACATGAGCAATGTCTCTAACAGCAACTTACGGCATGATTGTATAAATAAATGTGAATAGTCTTGAAATATGCATTAATTTACTCGTTAGCATTTGCAATATGAAACCGAGATACGACTAGTTTAAGATGTGATTCTGCTATTATGTATGACTGTTTTTGACCATGAAAATTTGATAATTTCTTTATTACTAAACTGTCTACAACTTTCAAAATTGTTTGTGCATTCAGGGAGTTACTTTGAAGATTATATAGAGTAAAATCTTTAAAAATGACTTTTTTCCCCAAAAATGCAAATTTTAGCCGAATTATGGGTCAACATTTTTGCGTCTTGAGAAATTCTTGTATCTTATATCCATACCAATATGTGTGCCAGAAATGGCCGTTTTGTGAAGTTTGTAACGATAAAATCCTTTACAAACCCCGCTATGTATGGCTGTGTTGATATCACAACAGCATAGACCGCAAAAAATGAAAGTCCCACACAAGGCTCAAAATAAGCGGGCGCTGGCGATTTTTACCCCTTGGTCATATCGCCTGATAATGCTGAAAAATAAACAACCGAACACTGATATTTTGCCCAAACAGCGCCCAAACAATTTCCATTTGATAATACTGCCATGCTGGATATTTTGTTTAAAATCTGAGTCGAGTACGTTATTTGGATTTCCCCTAGCCATGATGTAGCGACTTGCATCAGGCGAGTTTACTTCTCAATTCATTTTCTAGGCCATCAAACATGCGCAATTAATGCAAAAGGGAAAGATACTTTGTGGCGATTGTATCATCGTATGATCATCTGTAATCGTTCATGACGGGGAATACTACTGTACTTTTAATTCTCATTGATTATAATCAGAGAAACAGCTGTAAATTGCCAAAATAAATGTAACACAAGAGCTGAATTCCTAAATCTAATAGAACGGCAGTGCCGGCACCGCTTGGTTTTTAGTGGTGCTGCTATTCACGCAGAGATTTTCATACCAAACACTTTGTTGGTGGTTGAATTTGTAGGGTTATTTGCGAAAGGTTGTTCATACTGTCAGCGCAGATTTCATCTTAATGTGCAACTTTGGGTTTGATATATACCCGCATATATTATTCCTAATATTTTGGTCTACTGAAAAACATTCTTGGTTCCATGATCTACATATAGTTTTCATAGAGCGACTGTTGTGCTCTACTGAACAAAAAGTATATGCCTTATTTGATTTAATAACAAATTAGCTCCCGGTAGACTAAAAGTAGCTCCATGTTCTCAACAAATCCCTGTGATCCGGGCGCTACTTGAAAAAAAGTAGCTCCTGGTAAAAACCCTGTTATCTTGAGCCTTGGTCCCACACTCATTCAAGAGGTTACAACTTTAAATTCGATCCTTGTATGATGATGTCATTGATATAGACCTTTGAAGACAGCTCATTTTGATACTTCATTTCTTACCAAAGTCTAGAAATTGCTAAAGATTGATAACAATTTATGAAAAATGTATGCAGTTACAAATTTCTCAATTTGTATGATAACGCACAATGCATTCCATGCACAAGGAATATTGAACAGAGTTATGTTGACTGTCTGTCTGTACAGAATAATTAGGTGAGCTATTCAAATCAAACCTCGGCATGCATGCATTAGTTTGCGTCCGGGGGGGGGGGGGGGGGGAGGGGTACTCGCCTAAGACGGTATACGGGGGTGTGCCGCTCTAATGGGTAGGTTTTTGGGCACAAAATCCCTAAACATGGGGTATGATTTTGTGCTGGAAATCCCTAATAATGGGGTCACTTTTTACAAATGGGTCTATTTTTCCGATAATTTGTGAAAATTTGGTCTAAAATGAAGCAAAACCCCTAAAAATGGCTACCGATCACCCCTAAAATGGGTATGGATTTTGAAACTCCAGCTGCACACCCCCGACCAAACCAAATCCGAGTACCCCCTCCCCCTACCGGGTGTGCGTAACCTTGTAATAATTGCAACTTTTCAGACTGCATAATTTTTCAAAAAATGCCTGAATTTGACAGAGGTCTATATCAATTATGTTTGATAAGACGATCAGAATCAACTGTTCTCTATTAAGCGTGGACTTCTTTCTTTCTTTTTTTGCTGTGTTTATATTATTTGCTCAGTGACTTGTCGACAACTTATTTTAATAAGTTGTCGACAAGTCACTTAAAAGTGGCTGTCCTGGCTTTTGAACTAACTGGATTTACTGGAAGATAGCCGCTTTCCTTTCTGACGGACAACCAAATGTAGTTTAAAGATCACACGATATGCCCATTGAAGCCTTCTCATCATCAGTCCATGTGACTAAACCATTCTGAAAATGGTTCAAAAACATGGAAAATACCAACATAACAATGCCAATTGTCAGTTTTGATAATCAAAAAGCAATAAACGACATTATGTAAGGGCTTAGCCATCAATTAATTTGCTAAATATGACTCTTAGGCTCTCTATGGATGAAACTGTGGAGGCATTATGGAAAAGGTAATTTTGCAAATGATCATGATGTCATTAAACTACCACATTTCTTTAAAAAAAAACAGGTTAGATGTTTTGCCCACTAATGCTCACTAACCATAGTTTTTATAAACCGCAAAGAAATTTATAAAATTGTATTAGTAACTAGGTAAAAATGGCTGTCTGAATTAAGTTATAACACTTTTTTACCACCCTGTATTTGACAAACTTTTGAAAAAATGCCAGATATCTGATTTGTTTTTTGCGCGTAAATGTGGCAGACCAAAGCTCCATTTGATTGACGGCATTAAATAAGCAACTGGTCTATCCTTGAGGCCAACATTCTTTTTGTTATGTTGTCCTCCACAACTTTCAGAGGAGGGGCGGGCAGGCGATTTTTTTTTTTTTAATTTTTAAATTTTCTTTTACCAGCGGAAGCTCAAAGTTCAGCCAAAACGAAGTTGAAATCACTCTAAGAGTCGCACATATATGTTATAAACACTTAATTTAATATTCAATGCCATTTGAACTGTTAAAATAAAATCTGAAGAAAAAAAATCTGAAAAAATCTGGAAAAAAAATCAGGAGCGGCCTAAATCTGACGAGCGGGCGGTCGAGGACAACATAACAACAACAAAAATTGGCCTTATCTCTGCACATCACAAAATAGACAACGATGGCACTCCATCATCAATAGGGTCACAAAGAATCGTCCATGATCCATACAACAACAACAACGATATTAAGTTTAATATCAAATATTTGAATGCATCTCAAACTACAATATGAAGCACCTGAACAATGTCTGTTGGTGGTTAGGTGTATTACATATATACATGAATATAGCAAAGTATTGAATGCATTTTTATGAAACAGTAGATCCGGTGAAATGTTGAAGAAATTGGTATAATTTCCGCTGAAATTGGGAATCTCCTGTGAAGCGCACATCTACACAAACAGTTTTGTAAAAATAGCACATGGATGCAAGATTCAAGTTTTAATATCCATGGTAGCTAGAACTTAATGGAGGGTTTTGTTTTTTCTCTACCCATCACCCCCTACACCCAAGGGGAGGTGCGCTTCCATATCATATGTGAGGTAAACATGGTTGTGCTGCACTATTGCGTCCGTTTTCCTGCCAGGGTTGACATTTTTAAGGGTCTGAAGTCCATCGACCCCTTGATTTGACAGTTTTGTCTGGTGTAGACTATTAGATGTGTAATTCTGTATGATATTACACACCTAAGCTTGACCCTCCCAGATTTGTCAAATGCACCCATTATCTCTACAGATGAGTGCTAAAGCTAACCCTTTTTCTGCAAGTAATTAATCCCTAAACATGTGTGTCACTCTAATACTATCGGTGTATATTTTAGAGAAAATCCATATACGGCCAACGAAATAAAGAAACACTATGCTACAGGCAAACGGACCTCTCAGGTTGGGTCGGTCGGCTTTTAACCCTTCATAATGACCGTAAAAAAATCAAAAATAGCTGTACAAATGTCGCCGTGTTTTGACAAGTCAAAAACATTATTTGGGGTAGGTATTCATCTGCACATAAAAAGAAATTCACCGATTTCTAGAAAATGGGTCGGTCGAGGGTTTTTTGGTCGCCTAAAGCAAAATTCATTTAAAAAAAAACAGTTTAAGACACATCATTTAGGCCAAGAAAAACAAAACAACAGTTGATCGTCACTGCTCGCTTCCCTTTTTCGTGCCGCATTGATTTTTTTATTATTTACTATTTTTCATTTTTTTATTTTTATAATAAAACTTTTCGAAAAATTGCATGTAAAACTATTAAATGTTTAAGTTGCTCCAGTAAAACTTTATTAAAACTGTATCCGTACATTAAATAAATGCATATACAATGTAAAGAGGCCTCAGACTGTAAAATCTTTACTTCAAAAAGCCGGCGGCCATCTTGGAAAAAATAAAATAAAATAAATAATAAGCCCCACCCGCATCCTTTTTTTTAAAAGTCCTGACGATCAACTGTTGTTTTGTTTTACTTGGCCTTATAGATTATATGCAAAAAACATATAGCCCATAGGGAATACTGAAGGGTAACACAGTGGCCGGTGTTGAAGAATTTATTCTTGATATAATTTTAATTCAGAATTTAAGATGAACATTAATAATGGTCACTTTTGCGGTTACCACTCACGAAATCACGAAAGCAGCCTTATATTTATATTGTGACTGTTTATAGCTGGGGAGCACACGTGGCTTTGAAACACTTTGAAACACATGTGACCTTCTACCCAAAATCAAGGTCAATTAAAGGTATATTATGTGATCTTTCCAGGGAACGCCCTCAACATCGAAAAAAAAATAGAAAGCAGATTTTCTTGCAGATTTACATTTCTGATCATAAATCATGCATACATTCCAAGTTACAGGGCGATACGATTCTTAATTACTTCAAAATCATGGTTTTAGAGTGAAAATAAACTGTCGGAATTCCGACAGTTTATATTTTTCACTCTAAATTCACTCTAAAACCATGATTTTGAGGTAATTAAGAATCGTATCGCTCTGTAACTTGGAATGTATGTATGATTTATGATCTGAAATGTAAATCTGCAAGAAAATCTACTTTCTAAAAAAAATCATGAATAGAGGGCGCTCTCTGGAAAAGATCACATAATATGCCTTTAACCACCAACGTTGGCAAGGATGTCCACTTAGGTTGTAATTCTACCGACTTCAAAGTACATGTTGGTACATTAACTCCCTCTGTCACCTAGGAGCGAAAAAATGCTATGCTCCCCCAACTATTAGTGTAAAATTCTTGTCTAGTTCATGGCGGCACATCCCTACAGTATATCTGAGAACCCCCCCCCCCACCCAGCATCTACAATGAGATGCAACTATACTTTGTGTCACTGTCACAATATTTTTAAATCTTATTTTGAGGAAATTTTTTTGCCTGGAAACATGTGGGATTAGGGAAAATATAACCACAATGTTGAGTGAACCAACCGGGTATGAAATATTCATGACTAAGTAGTAGAAAAAAAGACCTAAATGTAAGGTATGGGTAGAAGGAGGCAATACAAGAGCCCCACCCCCCCCCCCCAAAAAAAAAAGAAAAACACAAAGCCTAAAGTAGTTAACCACCCGGCCAGTTTGTGAACTACTCAATGTGCACATTTCATGTCACCCTGTGCTTCTATTAAAATAAGAACCACGGGAATTATGGAACTCGAACTTTGTAATACAACTATTTTAAGGACGCGACCCTTTCATGTAGAATTGAACATCAAATTGAAAATTGGGCCAGCAATCGAAACACCTACCTTTAAAGCTCATACTATACCAACTGGATGAATGAGGCAGGCAGGATACAACACTATAACCACAACATGATCCCTATGTTAGGATAACATCCTTTTCAAGCAAGTCTGACCTTAATATCGCTTCTGTGACCTTGATTTGACTATTTTTTTAAAGATATGACATCAATGATAACCCATTTGAGAGAAGCTCGGGGGAAGCTGGTACGCACGCACCAAAGTATAAAATATAATTTAAAGGGGCACTAAGAGATACATATAGGAGTGCGCCCTGGAAAAAAAAAAATTGGCACTCGCATAATTCTTAAACATATACCAATTACCATCTGAAGTAGAATTTCGTGATTTGGTCATGCAGATCAAATCGAAATTATCAGGGTGCCCACATACCTTATCTATTGAAACAATTCATTTTTTCCAACTGTCATTTTTTCTTGGCAATCTCTCAATGCCCCTTTATTAGATAAGTAAGACCCCCCCCCCCCCCCCCCCCACCCCCTCAAAATATAAAAATCCTAACAATTGGATTGTTTGGGGGTTTTGGGTTGTTTTTTTCTCCTGCCAGTGGACAATTGCACTATATTTTCTTGGGTAAAAGAATTTGTTTTCTTTTAGACATTTAGGTCGTTTATGGATTACTTTGTCAGGTAAAACATTACAGACTTACTCCCGGTAAATACACATAACCTAGGTGGTGAGGATTAAAACATTTAACCAGAAAAATATGTTTACATTTTTGCAATTTCAAAATGTAGGTGTTTGGATTTTCTACGTATACACATCACACCCCCAAAAACGTATACACATTGTGTGCACAAAACAGATTTCTTACGCGCTCGTCTTCCATGATTACATATTAGTAATCTGTAAACAGGTGACTTCCTTTTCCCAGGAAATCAGCAATGGAAATGACCACCTTCTAAGAAAATTAACCATTTTTATTCCTCACTGAAAGTGAAATAGGTGAAGTGATACCAAATTTGATAGTCCATATAATCCCCTTTTTCAATGAACACTAAAACAATAGGAAGAGGCCAACATGAAAAGTTTACTAACTATTTATAAAACAATGGTAACAAAAATGTAACCTAAATTTGGTTAACCTTTCAGCGGAATGAGATTTGTATATTCTATACTTGGGCATAAAGTATATATATATCAATGCGTATTACACCAATTCCTGGGACCTTGAGACAGATATAGTATTAATTAAAGACTAATTTAACCTGCAAATACAAACCAGAATTAGAATTTTATTATTTATCATCTCCCAAGGGATAAGCTAATTTCCTATCAAATCCAATCACTATCCGACCCGGGGTTGTTGATGCAATTTCCCTAAACCAAAAGAACTACATGTATGCTAACACTTTTATACACTTAAATGCATATTATGTGATCTTTTCCAGAGAGCGCCCTCTATTCATGATATTTTTTTAGAAAGCAGATTTTACCTCAAAATTATGGTTTTATGGAGTGAATTTAGAGTTTTAAAAAAAGTTGTCGGCGCAGACTCCGACAGTTTATTATCACTCTAAAACCATGGTTTTGAAGAAATTAAGAATAGTATCGCCCTGTAATTTGGAATGTATGTACGATTTATGATCAGAAATGTAAATCTGCAAGAAAATCTGCTTTCCATTTCACAGATGTGCATTTGTTGCCGCCTTGACAACCTTTTGGGTAGAATTTTATGACCTTCTCAAAATAAAATTGTACCTCCGTGCTGCGAACTATAGCTACAATCTGCTGGCTACAAACGATTCTGATTGGCTGCTGGACATGTGGGTCGAGGGAACCTCCCTTGCAAAAAAGATCCAGCCACAGTGTTAAAAATCCCCTATTTTAAGTTAATCGGCGTGGTTCAAAATTAGACTAACATTTACGATCCAGAGACAAGACTTTTTAAGGATCTATACAAAAAGAAAAATTCTTGGCAGGCCATAGC